>OZ012735.1:57156752-57161212 GCA_963859935.3 Lathyrus sativus | reverse complement strand
TCACTTATCCCGTATAGAGGGCATTAAACAGAAAAGGGGAGCCGCATTGAAGAGACGAAGTGCTGCCAATTTGCTTTCAGAGCAATTTTCAGTTTCCCATTTTCTTATCGTTATTTTGTTTCCTTTCTCTTTCTTTCCTTGCAATTGTTGTTTTACTTTCCAAACTTTATTCTGTACGAGTAATTGGCATAAAGACTAAATTCTGCCGTCATTTTAGAGGATTTCCCAAAAGCCAATCGAATTGTTTACAGATTCTTATTTTAATCGTTAATTGATTTCCATTTCCCATTATAATGCATATTATTATTTTCTGCCATTATTTACGTGTTGTTAATTTATATTCCATGTCCGGCTAAATCTTATGTAATCGGTATGTAATAAGTAATCGGATGGGATTCGATAATTAACCGGTGTATACCTTCCCTTTTCAAAACTTATTTATGACTTCAGTTTTTAAATCGATTTTTCTAAAATAAATGTTCGTCGCGACAACGAGAACTTATTTAAAAGCAGTTTTGCCACGACAGTGGGAAATTCATAAAGGTACGAACCAACAAGCGGCAGCTGAGGTTAAGTCCGGATAGTAAAAACTAAGCATTCATTTTAAAAACAGCGACAATGCTTTAAAAGGAATTATAACTTAATGGTTTTCAAAAAGTAATTTTAACCCCGAACGGGATAGCAACAGCGTACATTCCGCCTTAGAGTTGCGACTAGCATCAACAACCATCGTGAGACAAAGGTCTTTAAACTGTCATTTTCTTCTTAAACTATTTTTGAAAACATAAAGACACCGGTGACCTGTAGAATCCCTGAAGAACTAGCATATTACATACCGATTCAAGCATTTATACCTTAATAAACGCTTTAGTTCCCTTACAATTTACGCACTTATTTTGCTTTTATTCCCCTAAAACATTACCAACCTAGCTAAACACAGTAACACCCGAAAATACTAGCTTGATTACGAGTCCTTGTGGGATCGATATCTATTATTACTACACGATAGACTGTGCACTTGTAGTTAACTCAGTTACACATAGAAAGTCGCGATCGGCACACACCGACACACACACACAAACACACGCGCGCACATACAGAGACATGCTTGCGTGCACACAGATCAACGCACGCACGCGCGTGCATACACACAGACACATACATACGCGCACACACACACACGCACAAACACACACATGCACACACTCTCTCTCACACACGCACAAACACACACACACACACACACACGTGCACGCACACACACACATGCGCACACACACGTGCGCGTACACATACACACAAACACGAGCGCACGCGTGCACGCCTACACACATCACACATGTGTGCGCGCACACACACAAACACACACGTGCGCACACACACACAAACACGCACCTGCGCAGACACAGAAATACACGCACGCGCGTGTGCGCTCACAGACACACACACACACACAAACACGCGCGCGTGCGTGCGTGCACACACAGACACACACACAAACACACATACGCGCACACACAGACACACACAAACACACACGCACGCACACACAGTCACACAGACACACACACACCCAAACACGCGGGCGCGCATGCGTGCTTCGCACACACACAGACGCGCACACACACACTCACACATACACACACACACACACATGCAATAACGCACGCCACTCACACACACACATGCATGCACTAACGCACGCTGCTCGCACACACATACCCACACACGCACGCACACACCTGCACACACACACACACACACACATACACACACACGCACACACACTCACACGTACGTACATGTGTGCACACATACAGACACACGCACGCACAAACTCACACGCATACACACACGCACTCACGTATACACGCACTTGCGTGCACACAAACACGCACGTGCACACACAGACACACACACGCGCACACACGCACACGCACACGCACACACACACACACGCGTGTGCACTCTCTCTCTCTCTCTCTCACACACACACACACACACACACACACACATACACACAAACGAACACGCGTGCACGAACAGAAACAATCACGCGTGCGCGAATAGAAACAGTCACGCGTGCGCGCGCGAGCCCAAATACGCGCGCGCGCACACACATATACCCACACTCGCACGTGCACAAACTCTCTCACTCTCTCTCACACATACACACGTGCGCACGCACACGCAAACACACACACACAGACACACGCACACGTGCACACACGCACACACACACACGTGTGCTCACACTCTCACACACACGCACACACAGACATACACACACACACACACACACACACACGTGCACGCACACTCATACGAACACGCGTGCGCACACACACGTGCTAGCACATAAACAAACATACACACGCATGCGCACACTCACACCCACACACGTGCACACACACACACACAAACACACACACACACACACACACGCACACACAGACACACACACACACACACGTGCGCAACACATACACTCACAAATACGAAAATGCGAGCGCACACACTCACACACACACGCATACACAAACGCGTGTGCCCCCCCCCCCCCCCCACACACAATCACACAAACACAAAAACGCGCATGCACGCAAACACACACACACACATACACACACACACACACGTATGCACGCACGCAACACACGCACACACACACACACACACACGTGTGCACACGTGCACGCACACATAAACACGCACGCATGCACACGCACGTATGCACACACCTGCGCAGACACACACGCATACGCGCGTGCGCGCACACACCCACAAACGCATGCACGCACGCATGCACACGCACACACACGCATACACACCTGAGCAGACACACACACACACACACACGCGTGTGCGCGCACACGCAGACAGACACACAAACACACGCGCGCACATAGAGTCACATGCGCGCACACACCAATGCCATGCGCGCGCTTAAACACACAAACACATACACACACGCACACACACGCGTGTGCACACACTCTCTTTTCTCACAAGCACACACACACACACACACGTACGCGCGCACTCACATGCATACACACACACACACACGTGCGTGTACACATACACACACATACACACAAACACGAGCGTACGCGTGCGCGCATACACATATCATACACGCGTGCAAGGACACACACAAATACACACGTGCGCACACACACACACACACACACCTGCGCAGACACAAATACACACGCACGCGCCTATGCGCACACACAGACACAGATACACACGCACACGTGTGCACGCACACACAGAGACATACACAAACACACGCGCGCGCAATCTCACATCATACACGCGTGCGCACACACACACACACACGCACACTCTCATGCACTAACGCACGCCGCTCGCACACACATACCCACACACGTGCGCGCACACACACACACACACACACACACCTACACACACGCGCGCGTATACCCACACACACCTGCGCAGACACACACACACACACATACACACGCACGTGCACGCACACACACTCTCACGTTCGCGCGCACATACACTTACACGCACGCGCACACACACTCACACGCGGGCACGCCCACTCGCATGTGTAAACACACACACGCATGCGCGCACACTCTCATGCACACACACGCGTACGCGCTCACACAGACACACACATAAACACACGCGCGCGTACATGCACTCAACCACGTGCGCGCGCGTAATTACTCACACACACGTACGCACGCATGCACTAACGCACGCCGCTCGCATACACACACACACACGTACACACACACACACACATACACAGACGCGTGCGCCCACACACAAGTGCACGCACGCGCGCACATACACATACGCACGGACGCACGCACGCCCACACATACACGCGTACTCAGACATACATGCACTCGTGTGCACACACAGACACACACACAAACACGCAGGCATGCAGGCACGCACACACAGATACAGACACACACACACACGTGTGCACACACACTTAGACACACACACACACACACACACACACACACACACACACAAACACACACGCGCGCATACGCAGACACACACACACACACATACACACACACACACACACATACAAACAGACACACGCGTGCGCGCATGCATACACACACTCGCATATACACAAATGCATTAATGCATGCCGCTCGCACATGCACACACACGCACACACACACACACACACACACGCGCACGCGTGCACATGCACACATACACACTCATACACAAACAAGCACACACACGCGTGCGCACACACACGCACACGCACTTACACACACACGCACACACGCACTCGCATGCACACAAACACGCTCGTGCACACATAGACACACACACGCGCACGCACACATACATGCGCACACACACACACAGACACACACACACACACACACACACACTCTCTCTCTCACACACACACACACATCACACACATGTGCGCACGCGCA
>OZ012735.1:57149252-57151752 GCA_963859935.3 Lathyrus sativus | reverse complement strand
CTCTCTCTCTCTCTCTCACACACACACACACACACACACACAAACACACATAA
The DNA here is from genome assembly GCA_963859935.3 of Lathyrus sativus. Taxonomy (NCBI): domain Eukaryota; kingdom Viridiplantae; phylum Streptophyta; class Magnoliopsida; order Fabales; family Fabaceae; genus Lathyrus; species Lathyrus sativus. The sequence continues at coordinate 57,151,699 of OZ012735.1, read as the reverse complement.
ACACACACAAGAACACACGCGCGAACGCAAATACACACACCCGCGCGTGCATACTTACAAGCACACACACGCGAGCACACAAACACACACAAGAACACACGTGTGCATGCACACACACAGACACACACAAGCAAGCGCGAGTGTATATACACACAAACACGCACGCAAGCACTCACGCACGCACACACACACACACTCACAAACACATACAATCACACACACAAACACACGCGTGTGCGCAAGCACACACATACACACACACACACACAAAAACACACACACACACATGAGCGCATACAAATACGCACACACACAAACACGTGAGCGCACACCCAAACACACACGCGCGCGTGCATGCGTATGCACTCACACACACGCATTCGCACGCACATACACACACATACACACTCGCACGCACGCACACACGCATACACACACGTAAACACATGCGCGCGTGTCCATACACACACAGACACGCGCACACACACCTAATCACGCACACACACACACATGCACAAACACACACGCGCGCGCATGCGCCCACATGCACACACACAAACGCAGGCAGGCACGCACGCACCCACACACACACACACACAAAAAAAACACGCGCGCGCAGACACAGGCACTCACACACACAGACACACGCGTGCGTGCACACCCGCACAAGCGCGCACACACACACGCACAGACGCACACACACACGCAAACACACACACAAGCACACACACACGTGCACACACGCACACACCCACACACATACACACGCACGCGTGCACACTCTCTCACGCACACACACATACAAACACACACGCACACACATGCGCGCACACACATACAAACACACGCACGAGCACACACACGCGCGTGCACATAAACACACATACACACGCGTGCGCACACTCACACGCGCGCACACACGCGCACACACACAAACACCCACGTGCGCGCGGGCACATACGCACCCACACACAAAAACACGTGCGCGCACAAATACACTCACAAATAAGAAAACACGCGCGTGCACACCCGCACACATACGCATACACAAATGCGCATGCACACACACACACACGCATACACAAACACACGTGCACACACACACACAAACACATGAATACAAAAACGTGCGTGCCCGCAAACACACACACACACGCACTCACGCACGCGCGCAGGCACGCACACACAATCACATAAACACGCAGGCACGCACGCACGCGCACAGACACTCACACACATCTGCGCAGACAAACAAATATACGCGCGTACGCGCACCTACGCGCACGTGCGCACACACACACACAGGCACGTACGCGCACATAGACACACATACAAACCTGCGCAGACAAACAAACACACGTGCGCGTGCGCGCACACAAGCAAACACACGCGCGCACATACAGACACAAGTGCGCGCATGCACACAGCAACGCACGCGCGGGCAGACGCACAGACACTACAAACTCACAAACACACGCACGCGTGTGCACATTCTCTATCTCACATACAAACACACACACAAACACGTGCGCGCACACACACATGCACACACACGCACGTGCGTGCACATATACTCACGAACACGAGCGCAGGCGTGCGCGCATACACACACACATGCACACACACACACACACACACACACGTGAACGCACATATACACACATACACACGAACACGAGCGTACGCGTGTGCGCATACATACATCACACACACGTGCACGCACACACACAAACACACATGTGTGCACACATACACACATGCACCTGCGCAGACACAGACACACACGCATGCGCGTGCGCGCACACACAGACACAAACACACACACGAGCGTGCGCGCGCACACAAGCACACATAAAAACACACATGCGCGCGCACACACACACCCAAACACGCGGGCGCGCGGGCGTGCACACGCACACACAAAAACGCGCACTCGCGCACACACACACACTCACACACACACACACATGCACTAACGCACGCTGCTCGCACACACATACCAACACACGCGCGCGCGCACAACACGCACACATGCACACACACACACGCATACCCATAGACACACACACACCTGCGCAGACACAAACATACACACACACGCACATGCGCATACACACACACAAACACGTGCGCGCGCACACTTACACACTCGTGCGCACACACTCACACGCGTGCACGCCCACTCGCATGTGCAAACACACACACGCGTGCACGCTCACACAGACACACACACAAACACATGCGCACGCACACACAGACACACACACACACAGACACATGCGTGCGCGCGCAAACCCACACAATCACGCACGCGCACACTCACACACAACCACTCGTGCACGCAGACAGTTACTCACACACACGCACGCTTGCACTAACGCACGCCGCTCGCACACATATACACACAAACACACGTGCACACACACATGCATACACACATACACAGA
>OZ012735.1:57136752-57146752 GCA_963859935.3 Lathyrus sativus | reverse complement strand
CACACACACACACACGCACGCACAAACACATAAACACGCAGGCAGGCAGGCAGGCACGCACGCACATACACACACATACGCAATTGCACAAACACACAAACACACACGCGCGTGCGCTCACAAAAGCAAACACACGCGCGCAGATACAGACACAAGTGTGCGCACGCACACAACAACGCACGCGCGCGCAGACGCACAGTCACTACAAACTCACAAACACACGCACGCGTGTGCACACTCTCTATCTCACACACAAACACACACACAAACATGTGCGCGCACACACACATGCACACACACGCACGTGCGCGCACATATACTCACGAACACGAGCGCACGCGTGCGCGCATACACACACACATGCACACACACACACACACACACACGTGAACGCACATATACACACATACACACGAACACGAGCGTACGCGTGTGCGCATACATACATCACACACGCGTGCACGCACACACACAAACACACACGTGTGCACACATACACACATGCACCTGCGCAGACACAGACACACACGCATGCGCGTGCGCGCACACACAGACACAAACACACACACGAGCGTGCGCGCGCACACAAGCACACATACAAACACACATGCGCGCGCACACACAAACCCAAACACGCGGGCGCGCGTGCGTGCACACGCACACACAAAAACGCACACTCGTGCACACACACACACACACACACATGCACTAACGCACGCTGCTCGCACACACATACCAACACACGCGCGCGCGCACAACACGCACACATGCACACACACACACACACACGCATACCCATACACACACACACACCTGTGCAGACACAAACACACACACACACACGCACATGCGCGCACACACACACACACACACGTGCGCGCACACAATCACACGCGTGCACGCCCACTCGCATGTGCAAACACACACACGCGTGCATGCTCACACAGACACACACACAAACACATGCCCACGCACACACAGACACACACGTGCGCGCGGAAACCCATACACTCGCGCACGCGCACACTCACACTCAACCACTCGTGCGCGCGGACAGTTACTCACACACACGTACGCTTGCACTAACGCACGCCGCTCGCACACATATACACACACACACACGTGCACACACACATGCATACACACATACACAGATGCGTGCGCCCACACACGCACGCACACGCGCGCGCTCACACACACCCACATACATGTGTGCTCACACACACATAGGCAAGGACGCGCGCACGCCCACACATACACGCGCACGCACACACAAACGCACTCGCGTGCACACACAGACACACACACGCGCACGCATACACACAAACACGCAGGCATGCAGGCACGCACGCACGTGCACACACACACACACACACACATACACACGTGTGCACGCAGACTTAGATACACACAGAAACAAACACACGCGTGCGCGCGCATATACAGGCACACACACACATACACACACAAACATACAAACAGACACACACGTGCGTGCATGCACACACACACACATACATTCGCATATGCACAAATGCACTAACACACGCCGCTCGCACACACACACACACATGCGCGCGTGCACACACACATACACACTCATACACAAACACGCACACACACGCACACGCACGCACTTATAAACACACACACACACACACACACACACACACACACTCGCGTGCACAAAAACACGCCCGTGCACACACAGACACACACACACACAAGCATACACACATACATGCACACCCTCTCTCTCTCACACACACACCCACACGTGCGTGCATACCCACACGCACGCGAGCACAACCATACGTGCGTGCACATATACACACGCACGCGCACACACACTCACGCGCGTGCATATATACACACGCACACACACAAACACACACAAACACACACACACACACACACACACACAAACACATATACACACACACACACACACACACGTGCGCGCACACACCCACACACACACACAGACACGTGCGCGCACGCACACACACACACACACACACGCGTGCGCACATACACATAAACACACCCGTGCGCACGCACACACACACACACACGCGTGCGCATATACTCACAAACGCACACACGTATGCATGCATGCACGCACACACACACTCAGACACACACATACACACAAACACAAACACGCGCGTGCATGCACGCAGATACACCCAGACAAACATACACACGCGTGCCCACACTCTCACACGCACACACACACACACAACACGCTCTCACAAACGCACGTGCACACAAACACACACACGCGCGCGCTTACGTACAATCTTACACACAGACACACACACAGACACATGTGCACACGAGCTCTCACTTGTGCGCTCACACACACAGACACATATGCATGCGCACACACTCTCTCTCTCTCTCTCTCTCTCTCTCTCTCTCACACACACACACACACACACACACACACACACACACACACACACACATAAACACACACAAAAACACACACAAGAACACACGCGCGAGCGCAAATACACACACCTGCGCGTGCATACGCACAAGCACACACACAAGCAAGCAAGCGCAAGTGTATATACACACAAACACGCACGTATGCACGCACGCAGACACACACTCACAAACACACTGAGCGTCCACACACACAATCACGCACACAAACACAGGCGCGTGCGCAAGCACACACATACACACACACACACACACAAAAACACACACATACACATGCGCACACACACATGTGAGCGCACACAAATACGCACACACACAAACACGTGAGCGCACACCCAAACACACACACGCGCGCGTGCACGCGCATGCACTTACACACACGCATTCGCACGCACATACACACACATGCACACTCGCACGCAGCATGCACACACACACACGCATACACACACGTAACCACACGCGCACGTGTCCACACACCCACGCGCGCACACCTAAACACGCACACACATACATGCACAAACACACACGCGCGCGCGTGCGTATGCGCGCACATGCACACACACAAACGCAGGCACGCACGCACGCACCCATACACACACACACACAAAAAAAAAACACGCGCGCGCGCACACGCAGGCACACACACACACACGTGCATGCACACACCCACACAAGCGCGCACACACACATCCACGCACACACACACGCGCACACGCAAACACCCACACAGGCACACGCGCACGTGCACTTACGCACACACACACACACACACACACACACGCATACACATACACACGCACGCGTGCTCACTCTCTCACGCACACACACATTTAGACACACACAGACACGTGCGCGCACACACATACGTACAAGGTACGAGAACACGCACGCGCGTGCACATAAACACGCATAGACACGCGTGCGCAGACTCACACGTACACACACGCACACACACACACACACACACACACACACACACGCGCGCGCGCACACACAAACGCACACACGTGCGCGCGCACACACACGTACCCGCACACACACAAACTCTTGCGCGCACAGATACACTCACAAACACGAAAAGGCGCGCGCGCACACCCACACACACGCATACACAAACGCGCGTGCACACACAAACACGAGAATACAAAAACGTGCGTGCGTGCAAACACACACTTACACGCACTCACGCACGCACGCACCCGCATAGGCACACACACACACAGGCACGCACAAACACATAAACACGCAGGCAGGCAGGCACGCACGCACGCACATACACACATACGCAATTGCACAAACACACAAACACACACGCGCGTGCGCGCACAAAAGCAAACACACGCGCGCAGATACAGGCACAAGTGTGCGCACGCACACAACAACGCACGCGCGCGCAGACGCACAGTCACTACAAACTCACAAACACACGCACACACACAAGCGTGCGCACACTCTCTATCTCACACACACACACACACACAAACACGTGCGCCCGCACACACATGCACACACACGCACGCACGTGCGCGCACATATACTCACGAACTCGAGCGCACGTGTGCGCGCATACACACATCACACACGCGTGCGCGCACACACACAAACGCACACGTGCACGTGCACGCACACACACACAGACACACACACAAACACACACACGGGCGTGAACACACACAAACACACACACACACACACATACACTCACACGTACGTACATGCGTGCACACACACACACACACGTGCGCACACACAAACACACACACCCACGCAAGAATACACACGCACACGCACACGCACACAAGCATACACGCACTCGCATGCACACAAACACGCGCGTGCACACGTAGACATACACACACGCACGCACACACACACGTGCGCAGACTCTCTCTCTCTCTTACACACATGTGCACGCATAAACATACGAACACGCGCGCGCAAACACATACGAACACGCGCGCGCAAACACACGCATGTGCATGCACAAAAACACACATACACACGCATGTGCACACTCACACCCACACACACGCACAAACGTACACACACACACACGCACACACAAACATACACACACACACATGTGCACGCGCACACACACACACGTGCACACACACATACACTCACAAATAGGAAAACACGCGCGCACACCCGCACACAAGCATACACAAACGCGCGTGCACAAACACACACACACACACACAAACACACAAACACAAAAATGCGCGTGCACGCAAACACACACACACACACACATGCACTCACGCACCCACACACGCACACACACGCACACACACACACACCCGCGCGTGTGCTCACACGCACTCACACACATAAACACGCAAACCTGCAGGCACGCACGCGCACACCTGCGCAGACACACACACATACGCGCGTGTGCGCACACAGGCGCACATACACACACAAACACGTGCGCGTGTGCGCACACACTAAAACACACACAAACACACGCGCGCACATACGGACACATGCGTGCGCGCGCGGACACCAAGGCACGCGCACGCGCACAAACACACTGACACATACATACACACACACACACACACACACACACACACACACACACACACACACGCATACATACACGCGTGTGCACACTCTCTCTCACACACACACAAACACACACACACACACACATGCGCGCACACACACATGCGCACGCACACACGTGCCCGCACACATACACACACATACACACAAACACCGCAGCACACGTGCGCGCATACACACATCACACACGCGTGCACACACACACACACACACACACCTGCGTAGACACATATACACACGCACGCATGTGCGCGCACACACAGACACACACACACGCGCACGCGTGCTTGCACACAAAGACAGACACACACACAAAAATACACACGCGCGCACACACACACAAACACACACACACACACCCAAACACGCAGGCGCGCATGCGTGCTTCGCACACACACAAACATGCACTCGCGCACACACTCACTCACACATACACACACACACGCATGCACTAACGCACGCCGCTCGCACACACACACACACACATGCACTAATGCACGCTGATCGCACACAAATACCCACACACGCACACACACACACACACACACACACACACCTGCACACACACACACACACGCATACACACACACGCACGCGCGCACACACACTCACATGTACGTACATGTGTGTACAGACACACAAACTCGTGCGCACACACAAACACACACATGCATGCACGAACTCACACGCACAAGCACACACGCATACACGCACTCGTGTGCACACAAACACATGCGTGCACACACAAACACACACACACGCACACACGTACACACACACGCGTGCACACACTCTCTCACACACGCACACATACACGTGCCCTTGCACACACATGCACACACACACACACATGTGCGCGCACAAATACACACACACACACAAACGAACACGCGCGCGCACGTGCTCACGCACCAACACTCACGCGGGCGCGCGCACACACATACACACACACACACGTGCACACACTCTCTTTGTCACACACACACACATACACGTGCACACACTCTCTTTTTCATACACACACACGCGTGCGCGCACAAATACACACACACACACACAGAAACAAACACGCGCGCGCGTGCTCACGCAGCAACACTCACGCGGGCGCGCGCACACACATACACACACACACACGTGCACAAACTCTCTTTGTCACACACACACACACGTGCACACACTCTCTTTATCACACACACACACACGCGCGCGCGCGCACGTGAACGCAAACACATACACACACACACACAGACGCACACACACACACACACATACATACACACGCACGCGTGCTCACACTCTCACACACACGCACACACAGACACACACACACACACGTTCGCGCACACTCATACGAACATGCACGTTCGCACACGCACGCGCGTGCACATAAACACACATACGCACGCATGCGCACACTCACACCCACACATGCGCACATACGCACACACTCACTCACACACACACACAAACACACACACACACACACACACACACACACACACACACACACACACACACACAAACAAGCACGCGTGCATGCACGCACACACAAATAAGAAAACTCACGCGCGCACATTCACACGCACAAGCATACACAAACGCGCGGGCACACACACACACACAAACACGCAAACACGCGGACACAATAACGCGTGTGCACGCAAACACGCGCACACACACACATACACACACACACACGCACGCACACACGCACGCACGCACGCACGCATTCACACGCACACAAACACACACACACGTGTGCGCACACGCACACACACATAAACACGCATGCACGCACGCACCCTCACGCGCACACATACACACACACACCTGCGCAGAGACAAACACACATACGCGTGCGTGTGCACACACACAAACACACACGCACACATACAGGCACATGTATGCGCGCACACAAACCAAAGTACACGCGCGCGGTTAAAATCACAGGCACATACACTCGCACACACACACGCGTGCGCACACTCTCTCTCACACACACACAAACACACACACTTGCGCGCACGCACCCACACACGTGCGCGCACACATACACACACATACACACGAACACAAGCGTACGCGTGCGCACATAGACACACCACACACGCGTGCACACACACAAACACACACGTGCGCACACACGCATACACACGCACCTGCGCAGACACAGACACACGCGCACGTGCGTGCGCGCACACACAGACACATACACACGCACGTGCGCGCACACACGGACACACACAAACACACACGCGCGTACACACAAACACGTACACACACCCAAACACACGGGTGCGCGTGCGTGCATGAGCACACACACAAACGCGCACTCGCCCATACACACACACACACACACGCATGTACTAATGCACGCGGCTCGCACACACATACACACACACACGCATACCCATACCCACACCTGCACACACACACACACATATCCGCACATACACACACACACACAAACACACACACACACACACACCTACGTAGACACACACACACGCACGTGTGCACGCACACACGTGCGCGTGCACACACACAAACTCTTGCGCTTACAGATACACTCACAAACACGAAAAGGCGCGCGTGCACACCCACACACACGCATACACAAACGCGCATGCACACACAAACATGAGAATACAAAAACGTGCGTGCGCGCAAACACACACTCACACGCACTCACGAATGCACGCACCCGCGTAGGCACACACACACACACACACGCACGCACAAACACATAAATACGCAGGCAGGCATGCACGCACGCACATACACACACATACGCAATTGCACAGACACACAAACACACACGTGCGTGCGCGCACAAAAGCAAACACACGCGCGCAGATACAGACACAAGTGTGCGCACGCACACAGCAACGCACGCGCGCGCAGACGCACATTCACTACAAACTCACAAACACACACACACACACACACACACAAGCGTGCGCACACTCTCTATCTCTCACACACACATAAACACACACACACACAAACACGTGCGCCCGCACACACATGCACACACACGCACGCACGTGCGCGCACATATACTCACGAACTAGAGCGCACGCGTGCGCGCATACACACATCACGCACGCGTGCGCGCACACACACAAACACACACGTGCGCGTGCACACACACACAGACACACACACAAACACACACACGGGCGTGCACACACACACACACACACACAGACACACACACACACGCACATATACTCACACGTACGTACATGCGTGCACACACACACACACACATACGTGCGCACACACAAACACACACACCCATGCAAGAATACACACGCACACGCACACGCACACGCACACAAGCATAAACGCACTCGCGTGCACACAAACACGCGCGTGCACACACAGACATACACACACGCACGCACACACACACGTGCGCAGACTCTCTCTCTCTCTCACACATGTGAACTCATACACATACGAACACGCGCGTGCAAACACATAAGAACACGCGCGCGCACACACACACATGTGCATGCTCACACCCACACACACGCACAAACGTACACACACACACGTACACACAAACACACACACACACACATGTGCACGCGCAGACACACGCGCACACACACACACGTGCACACACACATACACTCACAAATAGGAAAACACGCGCGCACACCCGCACACAAGCATACACAAACGCGCGTGCACAGACACACACACACACAAACACACGAACACAAAAATGCGCGTGCACGCAAACACACACACACACGCATACACACACACACGCACTCACGCACGCACACACACGCACACGCACACACACCCGCGCGTGTGCTCACACGCACTCACACACATAAACACGCAAACCTGCAGGCACGTACGCGCACACCTGCGCAGACACACACACATACGCGCGTGTGCGCACACAGGCGCACATACACACACAAACACGTGCGCGTGTGCGCACACACTGACACACACACAAACACACGCGCGCACATACGGACACATGCGTGCGCGCGCGGACACCAAGGCACGCGCACGCGTACAAACACACTGACACATACACACACACACACGCATACATACACGCGTGTGCACACTCTCTCTCTCACACACACACAAACACACACACACACACACACATGCGCGCGCACAAATTCACACGCGCACACACACACACAAACACACACACAAACCCAAACACGCAGGCGCGCATGCGTGCTTCGCACACACACAAACACGCACTCGCGCACACACTCACTCACACACACACACACACATGCACTAACGCACACCGCTCGCACACACACACACACACACATGCACTAACGCACGCTGATCGCACACGTATACCCACACACGCACACACACACACACACACACCTGCACACACACACACACACACAGACACGCATACACACACACACACGCGTACACACACACTCACATGTACGTACATGTGTGCACACACACACAAACTCCTGCGCACACACAAACACACACATGCACGCATGAACTCACACGCACACGCACAAGCACACACGCATACACGCACTCGTGTGCACACAAACACATGCGTGCACACACAGACACACACACACACACGTACACACACACACACGTGTGCACACACTCTCTTTCACACACACACATACAAGTGCCCTTGCACACACATGCACACACACACATGTGCGCGCACAAATACACTCACACACACACAAACGAACACGCGCGCGCGTGCTCACGCACCAACACTCACGCGGGCGCGCGCACACACGTCCACACACACACACACACACGTACACACACTCTCTTTGTCACACACACACACACACACACACACACACACTCTCTTTTTCATACACAAACACACGCGTGCGCGCACAAATAGACACACACACACAAACGAACATGCTGGCGCGCGCACACCCATACACACACACACACACACGTTCACACACTCTCTTTGTCA
>OZ012735.1:57121752-57126752 GCA_963859935.3 Lathyrus sativus | reverse complement strand
ACACACACACGCACTCACGTGCACACAAACACGTCCGTGCATACACAGACACACACACACGTACACACACACACACGTTCACACACACGCGCACACATAAACACACCCGTGCGCACACACACACACACATGTGCGCACATACACACACACGCACGCACGTATGCACGCATGCACGTGTACACGCACTCACACGCATACACACACCCACAAACACACACACGCGTGTGCATGCACACACACACACACACCCACACACACATACACATGCGTGCCCATACTCTCTCACACACACACACACACGCACGCACGCACGCACACACACACACGCACACATACACACAACACTCTCTCACAAACGCACGTGCACACACACACAAACATGCACACGCGTGCGCAAACTCTCACTTGTGCGCTCACAGATACACATACGCGTGCGCACACACTCTTTCTCTCTCTCTCTCTCTCACACACACACACACACACGCACGCATGGGCAAACACTCTCTCTCTCTCACACACACACAAACATAAACAAGAAAACACGCGCGCGCAAAGACCCACACACGCGCGTGCATACTCACACGCACACACACGCGAGCACACAAACACTTACAAGAACACACGCGTGCGTGCACACACACACACAGACACACACAAGCGCGCACGAGTGTATAGACTCACAAACACGCACGCACGCACTCACGCACACATACATGCACGCGCACACACACTCCCACATACACACGTGCACGCAAACACACACGTGCGCGTGCACACACACAAACACGCACACAAACACACGCGTGTGCGCACACGCACACATACACACACACACACGTGCGCACACACATACCCACAAACACACACACACACACGTGCACACACATACACACACATACACACGCACACACGCACTCGTGTGTAAACAAACACGCGCGTGCACATATACACACACACGAGCGCACACACACACACACACACGTGTGCACACTCTCTCTCTCTCTCTCACACAAACACACACACACACATACACATACACAGACACACACACACACACACGTGCACACACACATACACACACGTGCGCACGCACATACACACACACACACACACACGTGCGGAAACGCACATACACACACGCGTGCATGCACACACATACATACGCACGCACGCACACACACACACATTCACAGAGAGACACACACACGCACACGCACATACACACACACACACGCGCGTGCGCACACACACAGACGCATACACACAAACACACAAACACATAAACACACACACACACACACATACACGCACACACACACGCGCACACACACACACGCGCGTATGCACATACACCCACACACATACACACACGCATGCACACACACACGTATGCACATACTCTATCTCTCTCTCTCTCTCTCTCAGAAAAACACGTGCGCGCGCATGCATACAGACACACACCCACGTGCACACACACACATACCCATACACACACACACACGCGTGCTCACACACACACATACACACAAACGCGCGCGCGCAAACACACGCGCGCATAAAAATACACGAACAGGCACAAAAACGCGCGCGCATGCGCATACACACACACATACACGCGTACACACGCAAACACGCACACACGTGCACACACACACATGTGCGTGCGCACCCACACACACACGAAAACACTCGCGTGCGAACACACACACCGACACCCACACGTGCGCGCAGACACACTCACACACACACAAACACACAAGCGCATGCTAACATATACAAACACTCGCGTGCACACACATACACACACACACACACACACACGTGCGCGCACACACAAATGCGTGCGCGCACACACATAAACACACACACACGGATGCACTCACGCACACACACATATTCACACAGACACACACACACGTACACACGCGCACACTCGCACACGCACACGCGTGCGCACCCTCTCAAACACATAAACAAACACGCGCGCGTGCGCGCTCACGCGCGCATACACGCTCACACACTCGCCTACACACAAACGCGCGCGCGTGCACATATTACACACACACGCGTGCGCATATTCTCTCTCTCTCTCTCACACACACACACACACACACACACACACACGTGCGCACACACACACACACACACGCTCGTGCGCACACTATCTAACACACACACGCGCGCGCACGCGCACAAACTCACACCCGTGCACATACGCACACATACACAGACACACACGCACAAACACACGCGTGCGCATAGACACACACACACACGCAAGTACACACACACGCACGTACACACACACACACACGTACACACACACACACACGTACACACAGACATACAAACATACACATGCGTGTGCACACACACATACACACACACACACACGCACACACACACACACGCGCGCGCACAGACATACATACACGTGCGCACATTCTCTCTCTCTGACACACGCACACACACACACACACGTGCACACACGCACACACACACGCACACACGCCCGGGCGCACGCGCCTTCGCGTACAAACGCACGCACGCACGCTTACTCGCATGCACAAACGCACACACACACGCAAGTACGAACTCGCGTGCACACACACACGCACATGCACACACACACACACACACGCGTGCACAGATCACACACACACACACGCGTGCGCATATTCTCTCTCTCTCTCTCTCTCACACACACACACACACACACACACACACACACACACACACACACACACACACACGTGCGCACACACCCACAAACGCGTGTGCACACACACATACATACGCACACACACACGCTCGTGCGCACACTATCTAACAGACACACACGCGCGCGCGCACGTGCGCACGCACACATACACAGACGCGCGTGCGCACAAACAAACACACACACACGTATACGCACACACACGCACACACACACACACACACGCACGCACACACACAAACACAAACGCGTGCACACACACACGTGCGCGCCACTCATGCACGCTCGTGCGTACACTCTCTCTCTCTCACACACACACACACACACGTGCGAGCGCATAAACACACACACGCATACGCGCAGACACACACGCGCACGCGCATAAACTCACACCCGTGCACATACGCACACGCACACAGACACACACGCACAAACACACGCGTGCGCATAGACACACACACACACGCAAGCACACACACACGCACGTACACACACACACACGTACACACAGACATACAAACATACACATGTGCGTGCACACACACATACACACACACACGCACACACACACACACATACATACACGTGCGCACATTCTCTCTCTCTCACACACGCACACACGCACACACACACACGTGCACACACGTACACACACACACACACGCCCGGGCGCACGCGCCTTCGCGTACAAACGCACGCACGCACGCTTACTCGCACGCACACACGCACACACACACGCAAGTACGAACTCGCATGCACACAAACACGCACGTGCACACACACACACACACACACACACGTGCGCATATTCTCTCTCTCTATCTCTCTCTCTCTCTCTCTCACACACACACACACACACACACGTGCGCACACACCCACAAACGCGTGTGCACACACACATACATACGCACACACACACGCTCGTGCGCACACTATCTCACACACAGACGCGTGCCCGTGCGCACACCCACACACACACAGACGCGCGTGCGCACAAACACACACACGTGTACGCACACACACGCAAACACGCACACACACACACAAACGCGTGCACACACACACGCACACACACGCCACTCACGCACGCTCGTGCGTACACTCTCTCTCTCTCTCACACAAACACACACGTGCGAGCGCATACACACACACACACGCGCGTACGCGCACAAACATACAAACACGCGCGCGCTTGCTCGTGCGCTAACTCGCACTCGTGCACATACGCACATGCACACAGACACGCACGCACAAACACACGCGTGTGCATAGACACACACACACACAAGCACGCACACACGCACGCACACACACACACGCGCGCACACACAGACATACAGACATACACATGCGCGTGCACACACACATACACACACATGCACACACACATACATACACGTGCGCACATTCTCTCTCTCTCTCTCACACACACACACACGTGCACACACGCACGCACACACGCATACACGCCCGCGCGCACGCGCCTTTGCGTACAAACGCATGCACGCTTACTCGCACGCACACACACGCAAGCACGAACTCGCGTGCACACACACACACACACACACTCGTGTGCACACCCTCTCTCTCTCTCACACACACACACACATACAAACACACACACACACACACATACACAGACATACATACACACAGTTGTGTGTGCGCACACACATAAACACATACGTGCACACACATACACACTCACACACACACACATACACACACAAACGAACACGCGTGCACATATACATAAATACACAGAGGCACACGCACACACGCATTCACGCACACACACACGCACGGAAGCTTGCTCGCGCGCACACCCGCATATACACACGCACACGCACACGCACACGCTGGTGCACACACACACACACACACTCTCTCTCTTTCTCTATCTCTCTCTCTCTCTCTCACACACACACACACACACACACACGTGCACACGCACATATACAAACGCGTGTGCATACTCACACGCACACACACACGCTCACACAAACACACACAAGAACACACGCTTGTGTGCACACACACAAGCACGCGCGAGCGTATATAGACACACAGCACGCACACAATCACGCACGCACGCACATACGCGCACACACACTCACACACACACGTGCGCACACAAACACACACGTGCGCGCGCACATGCACACGCGCGTGCGCAGGCACACACACACACACGCACGTGCACACACGCACACACACACACACACACGAACACACTCGCGTGCGTGCACACACACACACACACACAAACACGTGCGTGCAC
>OZ012735.1:57111752-57116752 GCA_963859935.3 Lathyrus sativus | reverse complement strand
ACATAAACACACAAATACACACAAAGACGTGCTTGTGCACACACACTCGCGTGCGCGCGCACACACACACACTCGCGTGCGCATACACACACATAAACACGTGTGCACACACACACACAAACACACACACGCGTGTGCTAACATATACAAACACTCACGTGCGCGCACACACACACACACACACACGTGCGCGTACACACACAAATGCGTGCACGCACACACATACACACACACACGCGAACGCACTCACACACACACACACACACATTCACACAGACATATACACATACGCATAGGCGTACACACACACACATACACACAAACACGCACACACGCGCACACACACACACACACACACACATGCTTGTGCGCACTCTCTCTCTCACACACACGCGTGCGCACACTCTCTCTCTCTCTCTCTCTCTTACACACACGTGTGCGCACACACACACACACACAAATGCGTGTACGCACACACACACACATGCACACACGCAAACACATACACATACGCGTAACACACGCACGCTCGTGCGTACACTCTCTCTCTCTCTCTCTCTCTCTCACACACACACACACACACACACACAAGCACACACGCGCGCGCGGGCGTAAACTCACAAGCGTGCACATACGCACACAGACACACACGCACAAACACACGCGAGCACACAGACACACACACACACACACACTCACGCAAGGACGCACACACGCACACAGACACACACACATGCACACACACACACATGCAAACACACGCATGCACGCTTGCTCGCACGCACACACACATACACACACACACACGCACACGCGGGTGCGCACTCACTCTCTCTCTCTTACACACAAACACACGCACGCACCCACACACGCGCGCGCGTACATACTCACACGCACACACACACACATGCACACAAACACACAAAAAAACACACGCGTGCATGCACACACACACACAAACACACACAAGAACGCGCGAGCATATATACACAGACACACACGCACGCACGCACTCACGCACGCACGCACTTACGCGTATACACACTCACGCACACACACGTGCGCACACACACGTGCGCGTGCGCACGCTCACACAAACACGTGCGCGTGCGCACGCACACACACACACACACATGTGCGCGCACACACATACCCACACACACACACACGCACACACACACACACACACACGCGCGCGCGCGTATACAAACACATGAACACGCACACACGCACACACACACACACATACACAGACACGTGCACACACACACAAACACACACACACACACAGACGTGCTTGTGCACAGACACTCACGTGCCCGCACGCACACACACACACACATTCGCGTGCGCGTACGCACACGTAAACACGTGCATGCACACACACAAACACACACGCGTGTGCTAACATATACAAACATTCGCGTGCGCACACACACACACACGTGCGCGCACACACAGAAATACATGCACGCACACACATACACACACACACGCACGCACACACTCACACATACACACACATTCACACAGACACATACACACACGCACACGCGCGCACACACACATGCACGAATGCACACGTGTGCGCATCCTTTCAAACACACACACGCACACTTGCGCGCGTGCTTATATCACACCCCCCCACACACACACTCGCGCGCGTGCTTATATCACACACACATACACGCATGCACACACACATGTGTGCGTATACTCTCTCTCTCTCTCTCTCTCTCTCTCTCTCTCTCTGTCACACACACACACACACACGTGCGCACACGCACACACACAAACGCGTGCACACATACACACACGCACACACGCGCACACGCACACGCTCGTGCACACTCTCTCTCTCACACACACGCGTGCGCACACACTCTCTCTCTCTCACACACACACACACGCGTGCGTACACACACACACACAGACGTGTGTACGCATACACACACACATGCACTCGTGCACTCACACACACACACACACACACACACACACACGCGCGCGTAACACACGCACGCTCGTGCGTACACACACACACTCTCTCTCTCTCACACACACACACGCACACACACGCGCGGGTGCACATACGCACACAGACACACACGCACAAACACATGCGTGCGCACAGACTCACACACACGCAAGCACGCACACACACACACACACACCCACGCACACACACATACACACACGTGCGCACACACACATACTCTCTCTCTCTCTCTCTCTCACACACACACACACACACGTGCACCCGCATTCTCATACAAACGCACGCACGCACGCTTACTCGCACGCACACACACACGCAAGCACGCCCTCGCGTGCATATAAACACGCGCGTGCACACACACACACACACGTACACACACACACACTCGTGCGCACACACACACACTCTCTCTCTCACACACACACACAAACACACACACACACATACACAGACATACACACACACGTGCGCCCGCACACACACAAACACACACGTGCACACACATACACACACAAAAGAACACGCGCGCGCATACACACACACACGCACGCACGCACACACACATGTACGCACGCATGCACACATGCACTCACGCACACATGCACGCACGCACGCACACATACACACACACACACGCACACGAGGTTGCGCACACACTCTCTCTCTCTCACACACACACGCACACACACACACACACACACGTGCGCACGCGTACACATACCCGCGTGCTAACACACACACACACACACGCATGCGCGAGCAAAAGCACACGTGCGTGCACATACACACACGCACGCACGCGTGCATATCGACAAACACGCGCGCGCACAGACACACACACACGTGTGCACACACACACACAAACACACAAACACATACACATAAACATGTGCGTGCGCGCACACCAACATACACACACATGCGCACACACACACACACGTGTGCGCACACACATAAACACTCCCGTGCACACACACACACACACGCACGTATGCATGCATTCACGCACACACACGCACTCACACACACACACACACACGCATGAACACAAACACGCGCGTGCACACGCACACACACCCACACACAAATACACACACATGCCCACACTCTCACACACACACACACACGCATGCACACACACACACACACAACATGCTCACACAAACGCACGTACACACACACACACACGTACGCACGCGCGTGCGCACACTCTTACACACAGACACACACACACATGCGCACGCGAGCTCTCACTTGTGCGCTCACACACACGCACATACGTGTGCGCACACACTCTCTCTCTCACAGACACACGTGTGCGCGCACACACACTCTCTCTCTCTCTCTCACACACACACACGTGCGCGCGCACACACACACACACACACAAGAAAACACGCGCGCGCAGACACACACACACGCGCGCGTGCATACTCACACGCACACACACACATACACACAATCACACACAAGAACACACGCGTGCGTGCACACACACAAGCACGCGTGAGTGTATATACACACAAACACGCACGTACTCACGCACGCACGCACGCACGCGCACACACACCGACACTCACATACACGTGCGCGCATACACACATGTGCGTGCACACACACACACAAACATGCACACAAACACACACACGTGCGCGCACACACACACACACACAAACACGCGCGCGTGCGTATGCACACACACATACACACACGTGTGCACACGCACGTACCCACACACACACGCGCGCGCGTGCACACACATACACACACGCACACACACACACGCACACGCACACACACACACACGCACTCACGTGAAAACAAACACGCACATGCACATTCACTCACACACACACACACATAAACACACGTGCGCACACTATCTCTCACAAACACAAACACACACACACATACATAGACACACACACACGTGCACACACACACACACATGCACACGCAGACACACAAACACACACACTCGCGTGCGCGCGCACACAAACGCACACGTGCGCGCACACACGCACGAACACACTCGCGTGCACTCACACACAAACACGTTCGCGCACAACCACACACACGTGCGTGTACACACACACACACACACGCAGGTACGCATGCACACACATACATTCACACAGACACAGACTCACATACACACACATGTGCGCACACTCTCAAACACAGACACACCCGCGCGCGTGCGTACACACATACATACACACATACACGTGCGCACACAAACACACACACACACGCATGCACACACACACACACGCGCGCACGCACACACGCACGTGCACACACTCACACGCGCGTGCACATACGCTTTCTCTCTCACACACACACACACACGTGCGCACACACACACAAACGCGTGTGTGCACACACATATACACACGCACACACGCGCTCACGCACACACACACACACACGCTCGTGCACACACACACACACACACACACACACTCTCTCTCACTCTCTCTCTCACACACACACACAAACGTGCTTACAAACACATACACACACACGCGCGTACGCACACACACAAACACAAACAAACACACACGTGCGCACACACATACAAACTCGTGTGCACACACACACTCGCTCGTGCACACACTCTCACACACAAACACACACACGCGCGTGCGTACAAACACACACACACACACACGCGTACGCACACACACATATGCATGCGCACACACACACACATGTACACACACACATGCACACACACACACACACAGACACACACACACACGCACACACACGTAACACGCACACGCTCGTGCGCACACACTTTCTCTCTCTCTCTCACACACACACACACATGTGCGTGCACGCACATACACACACGCGTACGTACACACAGACACAAATACGTACACACACCTGCACGCATGCACACGCGCACACACACACACACACAGGCACGCACGCACGCGCGTGCGCAAACTCTCGCGGATGCACATACACAGACACACAGACACGCATACAC